>OW029943.1:0-16942 GCA_932305915.1 Agriopis marginaria | reverse complement strand
TAATTTTAATTTAATAATAATATAAATAAAAAAATTATAATTCATAAAATAAATCTAAATAAATAAATTTTAAAATTATTTATTTGATAAATATTATAAAAAATAGAATAATTTTTTATAATATTAAATATTCCCCATCCACTATACAATTCTCTTCAACCAAAATCAATATTTTTTAATAATTTTTGACTATAATTTAAAAAATAATAATTTAAACCATAAGTTCTTAAACTTGGCATAAATCATATAGAACATAAAAATGAACTTAAATTATAAGTTATTAAATATTTATTTAGTGAATAAATATTTATATTTCTAATAATATACCCTATAAGTAACCCCCCTAATCTAACATAAATTACTATTAATTTTAAATTAAAAGGTAAATAAATTATATAAGGATAATAAAAAATTAATCATATTAGTATTCTACCTCTAATTACTCTTATTAATAATAAAACTATTATACTTTTTAATATAATATAATCTTCATCATATAAATTATAAATACTTAACAAATTATAATCATTAACTATTAAATACATGCTTAAACGAATTGTATAATATATAGTTAAACCAGTTGAAATATAATATAAAAAAAAAATCAAAAAATTAAAATTTCTAAATCTCACCATTTCTAAAATTAAATCCTTTGAATAAAACCCAGCTAAAAAAGGAATACCACACAATGCTATATTAGAAATATTTATACATAAGCAAGTTATAGGAATATATAAACTAATCCCCCCTATAAATCGAATATCTTGTATATCGTTCATTAAATGAATAATTACACCAGCACATATAAACAATAAAGCCTTAAATATTGCATGAGTTAATAAATGAAAAAAAGCTAATAAAGGTATACCCATTCTTAAAATTCTTATTATTAACCCTAATTGTCTTAAAGTAGATAAAGCAATAATTTTTTTTAAATCAAACTCATAATTAGCTCTAATCCCAGCTATAAATATAGTTAATCTGGAGATTAATAATAAAAACTTAAAAAATAAAGTATCTGATAATAATAAATTAAACCGAATTAATAAATAAACCCCCGCTGTAACTAAAGTAGAAGAATGAACTAAAGCAGAAACTGGAGTAGGGGCAGCTATTGCCGCAGGCAATCAAGATCTAAAAGGAATTTGAGCTCTTTTAGTTATAGCAGCCATAATAATTATAACTCTAATATAAATTATAACATAATCATTTTTTATAAATTCTAAATAGAAAACATAATTTCAACTACCAAAATTTATTATTCAAGAAATAATTATTAAAATTAAAACATCACCAATTCGATTAGATAAAACAGTTAATATGCCAGCATTATAAGATTTTAAATTTTGATAATAAATAACTAAACAGTAAGAAACTAAACCTAAACCATCTCAACCTAATAAAATTCTAATTATATTAGGGCTAATAATTAATAAAATTATAGAAAAAACAAATAATAAAACTAAAATAATAAAACGTATTAAATTTAATTCAGAACTCATATATCTTTTTCTATAATAAATAACAACTGAAGAAATTAAACAAACAAACATCATAAATAATAAAGATATTCAGTCCAATAAAATAGATATAACAACTCTTAAAGAATTAAAAGAAATAATTTCTCATTCTAAAAATAAAACTATTTTATTTATAATAAAATACAGCATAAAAAAAAAATTCAATAATATAAATATAAATAAAAAAAAAAAAGAAACAAAACAAATAGAAAAATAATTCTTATTAATAATTTAAAATGAATTTTATTTCATATTTTTGATTCCACAAATCAATATTTTAATTAAATTATTTAAATAAAATCAAATTATTCTATAATCAATTTTTATAACTAAAATATTTAAAGGCAATCAATGTAATATTAATAATAAATATTCACGAGAAGACCCTATGTAAAATCTATATATTCCATGATAATATTTACCATGTTGAGTATAAGAATATAAATATAAACTATAACCGGCTCTAAAAAAAGAAATTATTATTAATAATAATATAGATAAAGAACATCATCTAACCAAACTATTAATCAATATAATTTCCCCTATTAAATTTAAAGATGGTGGGGCAGCTATATTAGAAGACAATAATAAAAATCATCATAAACTTATAGAAGGTATAAAATTAATTATACCCTTATTAATTAATAATCTCCGACTATTAATACGCTCATAATTAATATTAGCTAAACAAAATATCCCTGAAGAACATAATCCATGACCAATTATTAATAAATAAGAACCTAAAAATCCCCAATAATTTATAATTATAATACCACAAATTACAAATCTTATATGAGCAACAGAAGAATAAGCAATTAATGACTTAATATCAACTTGACAAAAACATTTCAAACTAATATAAAACCCACCAATTAATCTAATAATAATTCAAATATAATTTAATTTTATGTTAATTTCTTGTAAAAAAATTATAACCCGTAATATACCATACCCCCCTAATTTTAACATAATACCAGCTAAAATCATAGAACCAGATACAGGAGCCTCAACATGAGCTTTAGGTAACCATAAATGAGTAATATATATAGGTATTTTTACTAAAAATGCCAAAATTATTCTAATATATAATAAATAAAAATCCATATTAAAAAATTTTAAAAAATAAATTATAATACAATTAACTTGGTTAAAAATATAAAAAATACCCATTAATAAAGGTAATGAAGCAAATAAGGTATAAAATAATAAATACATACCAGCTTGAATCCGCTCTGGTTGATACCCTCAACCAATAATTAATATTAAAGTAGGAATCAAACTACCCTCAAAAAACAAATAAAATATAAATAAATTTATCACACTAAAAGTCAAAAATAATATTAATAATAAAATAACAATATTAAACAAAAAAAAATTAACAAAAAAATTTAATTTTAATAAATTTTCTCTAGCTATAATTATTAAAACACAAATTCAAATTCTTAATAAAATTAAACCAAAAGATAAAAAATCACAAGAATATATATATCTCAAATTAGAATAACTATTAATATTTAAATTTAAATTCATGAATAAAAATATTAATAAAAATATTATTATTTGAACCATCCAAAATATATTTTTAATAAAACATAAAGGAATTATAAAAATTATTATTATTAAAAATTTTATCATTTATAACAAATTAAATCTTTTAAAATAATCATTACCATGAGTACGAATTAAAGAAACTAAAATTGAAAGCCCTAAAGCACCTTCACAAACTGAAAAAACTAAAAAAACTATTAATATATAAATCTCATAATTTAATATTAATAAATAACTCATTAAAAAAAAAAAAACACTTAAAACTATAAACTCTAATCTTAATAAAATAATTAATAAATGTTTATATTTAGAAACAAAAATTAAATTACCAATAATAAATATAAAAACAATAATAATATATATATATTTAATTATCATTTGTTTTTATAGTTTAAAATAAAACATTGGTCTTGTAAACCAAAATTAAGAATATTCTTTAAAAACTTCAAAGAAAAAGAAAAATCTTTATCTATAATCTCCAAAATTATAATTTTTATTAAACTATTCTTTGATATAACAAAAATATTAATATCTACATTAATAATTACCCTATCAATTATTATAATTTTTCTTAATCACCCACTATCAATTGGATTAATAATTTTAATCCAAACCTTATTAATATCACTATTATCAGGAATATTAATTAAAACATATTGATTTTCATATATTTTATTTTTAACATTTTTAGGAGGATTATTAGTTTTATTTATTTATGTTTCAAGAATTGCATCTAATGAAATGTTTAATTTACCTTTTAATATTAAGCTAATAATTATTATTTTATTAATATTAATTATAATAAATCAAATTTATTTATTTATATTTGAAAATATAAATTGAATAAATTTAAGAAATAATATTAATGATAATGATAATTTATTAAATATATTATTTTTTAATAATGATAATAAAATTAATTTAAATAAATTATATAATAATCATACTTATATAATTATAATAATATTAGTAATTTATTTATTTATTTCACTAGTATCAATTGTAAAAATTACTAATATTTTTTACGGACCCTTACGATCTACATAAAAAAAAATATTCAAATATATATATATATATATATATATATATATATATGTACAAATGATAAATAAAAATTTTTTAAATTTACGAAAAACTCACCCTATTATTAAAATTATCAATGGATCATTGATTGATTTACCATCACCTTCTAATATTTCTTCTTGATGAAATTTTGGATCATTATTAGCTTTATGTTTAATTATTCAAATTATAACAGGATTATTTTTAACAATATATTATACTGCTAATATTGAATTAGCTTTTTTTAGAGTTAATTATATTTGTCGAAATGTAAATTATGGTTGATTAATTCGAACTTTACATGCAAATGGAGCCTCTTTCTTTTTTATTTGTATTTATTTACATATTGGACGAGGAATTTATTACGAATCATTTAATTTAAAATATACCTGAATAGTTGGGGTTATTATTTTATTTTTATTAATAGCAACAGCATTTATAGGTTATGTCCTACCTTGGGGTCAAATATCATTTTGAGGAGCTACAGTTATTACAAATTTATTATCAGCAATCCCATACTTGGGAACAATATTAGTAAATTGAATTTGAGGAGGATTTGCTGTAGATAATGCTACATTAACTCGATTTTATACTTTCCATTTTCTTTTACCATTTATTGTTTTAATAATAACTATAATTCATTTACTTTTTTTACATCAAACCGGATCTAATAATCCATTAGGGATAAATAGAAATTTAGATAAAATCCCATTTCACCCATTTTTTACATACAAAGACTTAATTGGATTTATTATATTAATATTTTTTTTAATTATATTAACATTAATTAACCCAAATATATTAGGAGATCCTGATAATTTTATTCCGGCTAATCCTTTAGTAACTCCTGTACACATTCAACCAGAATGATACTTTTTATTTGCTTATGCCATTTTACGATCAATTCCAAATAAACTCGGAGGAGTTATTGCTTTAATTATATCAATTTTAATTTTAATTATTTTACCATTTACTTTTAATAAAAAAATCCAAGGAATTCAATTTTACCCAATTAACCAAATCTTATTTTGATTTTTTGTAATAATAGTAATTTTATTAACATGAATTGGAGCACGACCAGTAGAAGATCCTTATATTATCACAGGACAATTATTAACAATTCTGTACTTTTCATATTTTATTATTAACCCACTACTAAGCAAATTTTGAGATAATCTTATTTATAATTAATTAATGAGCTTGTATAAGCATTTGTTTTGAAAACATAAGAAAGAATAATTAATTCTATTAATTTTATACTAAAAAAATATAATTAATTACAATAAAAAAATTTTTAAACCTATATAAAATAATAAAAAATTTAAAGAAATTGGTAAATAACTTTTTCAAGATAAATATATCAACTTATCATAACGATAACGTGGTAAAGTACCCCGCACCCAAACAAAAATAAAAGAAATAAAAACCAATTTTAAATAAAAAAATAAAGTTATATCATAACCTCCTAAATAAATCAATACAAATAACATACTCATAAATAAAATTCTAGAATATTCAGCTAAAAAAATTAGGGCAAATCCACCACTTCTATACTCTACATTAAACCCTGAAACTAACTCTCTCTCACCTTCAGCAAAATCAAAAGGAGTACGATTAGTTTCAGCCATTCTAGAAGACAATCAACACAATCTTAAAGGTAATATAACAAATATAAACCAAACCATGTTTTGATATTCTCCAAACTTAATTAAATTAAAATCCATAATTAAAATAATTCTAGAAAAAAAAATCAAAGCTAATCTAACTTCATAAGAAATAGTTTGAGCTACTGAACGTAAACCACCTAATAAAGCATAATTAGAATTAGAAGACCACCCAGCAACTATAACAGTATAAACCCCCAAACTTACACAACAAAAAAAAAATAAAATTCCTAAATTAAATCTAATTAAATTAAAATAATAAGGAATTAACATTCAAATTATTAAAGACAAAATAAAACTTAATACAGGAGAAAAATAATAAGAAAAATAATTAGAATAAACGGGGAAAGTTTGTTCTTTAGTAAATAATTTAATAGCATCTGAAAAAGGCTGTAAAACACCAATTAATCCAACTTTATTAGGACCTTTACGAATTTGGATATAACCTAATACTTTACGTTCTAATAAAGTTAAAAAAGCAACACCAATTAAAATCCCAAAAATCAGAATTAATAAACCAATAATAACTAAAATAATATCATTATAAAACAATACTATTTATATAATATAAATTATATATTTATGAATTCTAAAATCATTACATTTTTCTGCCAAAATAGCAAAACTTAATCTAATTTTAAAAAATAAATTTTATTATTTAAATTTAATAAAATTCAAAATAAAATAATAATTTAATTAAAATATTTGATCCTTTCGTACTAAAATATATCATTATTTAAAAGATAGAAACCAACCTGGCTCACACCGGTTTGAACTCAGATCATGTAAGATTTTAATGATCGAACAGATCAAAAATTTTAAACTTTTGCATTTAAATTTTATCTTAATCCAACATCGAGGTCGCAAACTCTTTTTCTTATTTGAACTAAAAAAAAAAATTACGCTGTTATCCCTAAGGTAATTTAATCTTGTAATCAATAAAATTGGATCAATTATTCATTTATTTTTGTTAAATTTTTAAAAAAAGTTAAATTTATTTTTATATCACCCCAACAAAATAAATATATTTATAAAAATTTTTATCCATATAAATAATTTTTAACATTAAATAATACTTATAAAACTCTATAGGGTCTTCTCGTCTTTTTAATATATTTTAACTTTTTAAATAAAAAATTAAATTCTATATAATAACTAAGAGACAGTATATTTTTCATTCAATCCTTCATACAAGTCACCAATTAAGAGACTAATGATTATGCTACCTTTGTACAGTCAAAATACTGCAGCCCTTTAATTAAAAATCAGTGGGCAGATTAGACTTTAAATAAATTACAAAAAGACATGTTTTTGATAAACAAGTGAAAATAAATATTTGCCGAATTCCTTTTAATTAATTAAATAATTAAATTTAATTTAAAATTAAATTAACTTATTAATAATATACTAATTTTATCATTATAACTAATTTTTAAACAATAAAAAATATTTTTTTATAAAAAATTAAATATAAAAATTTTAAATTTTATTAAATATGAAATTATTTATAATAAAATAAAATTTATTAACAATATAAATTATAAAATTTTCAAAATAAAAATTTTTTATTATAAAAATTTAATTTTTAAAGCTTATCCCTTAAAATATAAAATTTATTAAATAATTAATTTAATTAATTAAATTAATTATATAATAAATTTAAAATTAAATTTTTTTCTAAAAAAACTAGATATATTTAAAAACGATTAACATTTCATTTCAAAATAATTATTTAAAATAATTTTGCTACATTAACTTTTATAATTATTTAACTCTTTTAAATTCGAGAAATTAATAATAAATTAAAAATTTTTAATAAACTCTGATACACAAGATACAATAAATAAAAATTACTTTTTTAAAAATTTATTTTCAACTATTTCATAATTCTTTCACAATACTAATTAACTATAAAATTATAAATTTTTTCTTTAAATAATACTTTAACCCCCATTAAATTATTAAATAAATTAAAATTACTTTTATTATAAATACAATTATTAATTTTTATCTTTCAAATTAATTAATATTATTAATATCTTCTCAATGTAAATGAAATACTTTTACAAGCTCTAATTTGATCTTTCTAGAAACACTTTCCAGTACCTCTACTTTGTTACGACTTATTCCAATTTATTTATGAAAGCGACGGGCAATATGTACATATTTTAATTTTAAATCATTTTATTAAACTAAATAAAATTACATTTAAATCCACTTTCATTTAATTATTACATATTATAATTCATTTAAATAAATTTATTGTAATCCATTATATTCTTAATTATAATCTGCATCTTGATTTGATTTAATTTTTATTTAAAATTTTTAAATATTATAATTATTAAAAAATATTTATTTAACAACGATATACAAAATATTAAAATTAAGTAAATTTATTCGTGGATTATCAATTAATAAACAGATTCCTCTAAATAAACTAAAATACCGCCAAAATATTTAAGTTTCAATAAATAATTATATACTATTTTAGTATTTAAAATTTAAATTTTTTAATAATAGGGTATCTAATCCTAGTTTAACAGTAAAATTTATTAAATCATAAAAATAAAATCAACTAAAATAAATTAAAATTAAAATTTCACTTAATAATTTTAATTTTAAATTAAATAATTAATTAATTATTAAATAACTAAAAAAATTTAATTTAATTTTTGTTTAACCGCAACTGCTGGCACAAAATTTGTTAATAATTTATATATTACTAAATCTTAATTTCTTAAATTTTTAATATTAATTACTACAAAAATAAATTATTTTTAAAATAAAAAGTTATTAACACTAAAATTTATATGTAAAATAAATTTAAAATAAATTTTTTAAACCATATAAAATTTATTTATACTTTAAATTTATTACATAGATTTTTTTTTTTTTTTTTTTATATTAAAATATTTATTATATAATATATTATTAATATTAATTAATATTAATTAAATTAATTATATATAATTTATATACATATATATATATTAATATTTTCTTTTATTTATTCTATAATATTAAATTTAAATACAAAATCATTAATAAACAGATAATATTAATCTAAATTATTAAATATTTAAATAATTAATATTATTTACATATATATTAATATATTAAAATATTTATTATATAATATATTATTAATATTAATTAATATTAATTAAATTAATTATATATAATTTATATACATATATATATATTAATATTTTCTTTTATTTATTCTATAATATTAAATTTAAATACAAAATCATTAATAAACAGATAATATTAATCTAAATTATTAAATATTTAAATAATTAATATTATTTACATATATATTAATATATTAAAATATTTATTATATAATATATTATTAATATTAATTAATATTAATTAAATTAATTATATATAATTTATATACATATATATATATTAATATTTTCTTTTATTTATTCTATAATATTAAATTTAAATACAAAATCATTAATAAACAGATAATATTAATCTAAATTATTAAATATTTAAATAATTAATATTATTTACATATATATTAATATATTAAAATATTTATTATATAATATATTATTAATATTAATTAATATTAATTAAATTAATTATATATAATTTATATACATATATATATATTAATATTTTCTTTTATTTATTCTATAATATTAAATTTAAATACAAAATCATTAATAAACAGATAATATTAATCTAAATTATTAAATATTTAAATAATTAATATTATTTACATATATATTAATATATTAAAATATTTATTATATAATATATTATTAATATTAATTAATATTAATTAAATTAATTATATATAATTTATATACATATATATATATTAATATTTTCTTTTATTTATTCTATAATATTAAATTTAAATACAAAATCATTAATAAACAGATAATATTAATCTAAATTATTAAATATTTAAATAATTAATATTATTTACATATATAGTAATATATTAAAATATTTATTATATAATATATTATTAATATTAATTAATATTAATTAAATTAATTATATATAATTTATATACATATATATATATTAATATTTTCTTTTATTTATTCTATAATATTAAATTTAAATACAAAATCATTAATAAACAGATAATATTAATTTAAATTATTAAATATTTAAATAATTAATATTATTTACATATATATTAATATATTAAAATATTTATTATATAATATATTATTAATATTAATTAATATTAATTAAATTAATTATATATAATTTATATACATATATATATATTAATATTTTCTTTTATTTATTCTATAATATTAAATTTAAATACAAAATCATTAATAAACAGATAATATTAATCTAAATTATTAAATATTTAAATAATTAATATTATTTACATATATATTAATATATTAAAATATTTATTATATAATATATTATTAATATTAATTAATATTAATTAAATTAATTATATATAATTTATATACATATATATATATTAATATTTTCTTTTATTTATTCTATAATATTAAATTTAAATACAAAATCATTAATAAACAGATAATATTAATCTAAATTATTAAATATTTAAATAATTAATATTATTTACATATATATTAATATATTAAAATATTTATTATATAATATATTATTAATATTAATTAATATTAATTAAATTAATTATATGCACATATACATATTAATATATATATTATAAATAAAAAGATATATTATAATAAAAATTATTTAAACCATGTTTAATAATTTTACACATAAAAAAAAAATTAAAAATAAGCTAATAAAAGCTTTTGGGTTCATACCCCAAATATAAAGGAAATACCTTTTTTTTAAAAATAAAGTGCCTGATAAAAGGATTATTCTGATAGGATAAATTATGTAAATAAAATTTACCTTTATTATATTTTATAGAATTAAACTATACCTTTTAATATCAAAAATTAATGTGCATCTTACACTAAAATATAATATTTATATAAAGAAATTAAAATTCTTTTAAATTAATTTTAATTAATTATTTTTAATTTTTTTCTATGTAAACTCAAATAAAATATTTTTTATTTTTATTTTATTTTTTAGAACTATAATTTCAATTTCTTCAAATTCTTGATTTGGGTGTTGAATTGGTTTAGAAATTAATCTTATAAGATTTATTCCTTTAATCTCTAAATCTAATAATTTAATAGCATCAGAAGCAGCATTAAAATATTTTTTAACTCAATCCATCGCATCAATTAATTTTTTATTTTATATTATTATGAAAATAATTTTATTTAAAAATTTTGAAATTAATAATATTATTTCAACGATAATTAATTTATCAATATTAATAAAAATAGGAGCTGCCCCATTTCACTTCTGATTTCCTAATATTGTTGAAGGATTATCTTGATTTAATAATTTTATTCTAATAACATGACAAAAAATTACCCCCATAATTTTATTATCATACTATTTTAATAAAAATTTATTAATTTTTAGAATTTTTTTAAATATTATTATTGGAGCTATTGGAGGATTAAATCAAACATCACTACGAAAAATAATAGCTTTTTCATCTATTAATAATTTAGGTTGGATAATTTCTTCAATCATAATTAGAGAAAATTTATGATTATTTTATTTATGTATATACTCATTTTTAATTAGAACTATATGCTTTTTTTTTTATATAATAAATTCATATTTTATTAATCAATTATTTATTATAAATATAAAACCAATAATTAAAATTAATTTATTAATTAATTTTTTATCTTTAGGTGGTTTACCGCCATTTATTGGATTTTTTCCAAAATGAATTATTATTAATTTCTTATTAATAAACAGATTTTATCTTATAACATTTACTTTTATTATAATAAGATTAATTATATTATTTTTTTACGTTCGAATTATTTATTCTTCATTTATAATAAATTATTTTAAAATAAAATGATTTAAAATTAATTTTAAAAATAAAATATTTTTAATTATAAATTTTTTTTCAATTTTATCAATTATAGGAATTATTATAAGAACTATATTTTTTTTTTAGATTTATGAAGATTTTAAGTTAAATTAAACTAATAATCTTCAAAATTATTTATAAAGAATATTACTCTTTAAATCTTAATAATATTTAAATTATAACTTAAAATTTGCAATTTTATATCATTTTTTGAATATAAGATTTAAATTTTAATAAAAGAGAATATTTCTCGTTAATAAATTTACAATTTATCGCTTAAACCTCAGCCATTTTATTTTAACGTATAGCGAAAATGACTTTATTCAACAAATCATAAAGATATTGGAACATTATATTTTATCTTTGGTATTTGAGCAGGAATACTAGGAACTTCTTTAAGATTATTAATCCGAGCAGAATTAGGTAATCCAGGGTCTTTAATTGGAGATGATCAAATTTATAACACTATTGTAACTGCCCATGCTTTTATTATAATTTTTTTTATAGTTATACCTATTATAATTGGAGGGTTTGGAAATTGATTAGTACCTCTAATATTAGGAGCCCCTGATATAGCTTTCCCACGAATAAATAATATAAGATTTTGACTATTACCCCCATCTATTACTCTTCTAATTTCTAGAAGAATTGTTGAAAATGGAGCCGGAACAGGATGAACAGTTTACCCCCCCTTATCTTCTAATATTGCTCATGGAGGAAGATCTGTAGACTTGGCAATTTTTTCCCTACATTTAGCTGGTATTTCATCAATTTTAGGAGCTATTAATTTTATTACAACAATTATTAATATACGATTAAATAATTTATCATTTGATCAAATACCATTATTTGTTTGAGCTGTAGGTATTACAGCATTTTTATTATTATTATCTTTACCTGTATTAGCAGGAGCTATTACCATATTATTAACCGATCGAAATTTAAATACATCATTTTTTGATCCTGCAGGAGGAGGAGATCCAATCCTTTACCAACATTTATTTTGATTTTTCGGACATCCTGAAGTATATATTTTAATTTTACCTGGATTTGGTATAATTTCACACATTATTTCCCAAGAAAGAGGAAAAAAAGAAACTTTCGGATGTTTAGGTATAATTTATGCTATAATAGCAATTGGAATTTTAGGATTTATTGTATGAGCTCATCACATATTTACTGTTGGAATAGACATTGATACCCGAGCATATTTTACATCAGCTACAATAATTATTGCCGTACCTACAGGAATTAAGATTTTTAGTTGATTAGCAACCCTTCACGGAACTCAAATCAATTATAGACCCTCTATTTTATGAAGATTAGGATTTGTATTTTTATTCACTGTTGGAGGATTAACTGGAGTAATCTTAGCTAATTCATCTATTGATATTTCCTTACATGACACATATTATGTTGTTGCTCATTTCCATTATGTCCTATCAATAGGGGCTGTATTTGCTATTATAGGGGGATTCATTCATTGATACCCATTATTTACAGGATTATCATTAAATCCTTACATATTAAAAATTCAATTTTTTATTATATTTGTTGGAGTAAATTTAACTTTTTTCCCACAACATTTCTTAGGATTAGCTGGAATACCTCGACGATATTCAGATTATCCTGATTCATATATTTCATGAAATATTATTTCATCTTTAGGATCATATATTTCTTTACTGGCAGTAATATTAATTTTAATTATTATTTGAGAATCTATAATTAATCAACGAATAATTTTATTTACATTAAACATATCATCTAATATTGAATGATTACAAAATTTACCTCCAGCTGAACACTCATATAATGAATTACCTATTTTAAGAAAATTCTAATATGGCAGATTATATGTAATGGATTTAAACCCCATTTATAAAGGAATATCCTTTTTTTAGAAATGGCTACATGATCAAACTTTAACTTACAAAATGGGGCATCACCTTTAATAGAACAAATTATTTTTTTTCATGATCATACATTAATTATTTTAATTATAATTACTGTATTAGTAGGATATTTAATAATCAACTTATTATTTAATAAATATATTAATCGATTTTTATTAGAAGGACAAATAATCGAACTAATTTGAACAATTTTACCAGCTATCACTTTAATTTTTATCGCTTTACCATCTTTACGATTACTTTATTTATTAGATGAACTAAATAATCCTTTAATTACTTTAAAATCAATCGGACATCAATGATATTGAAGTTATGAATATTCAGATTTTCATAATATTGAATTTGACTCATACATAATTTCACCTAATGAAATATCCCTTAATAATTTTCGACTTTTAGATGTAGATAATCGAATTATTTTACCAATAAATAATCAAATTCGAATTATAGTTACAGCTACTGATGTTATTCACTCTTGAACTATCCCATCATTAGGAGTAAAAGTAGATGCTAATCCAGGACGATTAAATCAAACTAATTTCTTTATTAATCGACCCGGAATTTATTATGGACAATGTTCAGAAATTTGCGGAGCTAATCACAGATTTATACCTATTGTAATTGAAAGAATTTCAATTAAAAATTTTATTAATTGAATTAATAATTATTCATCATTAGATGACTGAAAGTAAGTACTGGTCTCTTAAACCATTTTATAGTAAATTAACAACTACTTCTAATGAAAGAATTAGTTAATTAATAACATAAACATGTCAAATTTAAATTATTACATATAAAGTAATATTCTTTTATTCCACAAATAATACCAATTAATTGAATTTTATCATTTTTTCTATTTATTTTAATTTTTATTATTTTTAATATTATAAACTACTATATTAAAATTAATAAAAACTTAAATAATAATAATAACAATTTTAAATTAAAATCAATAAATAATCTAACTTGAAAATGATAAGTAACCTATTTTCAATTTTTGACCCAACAACAAACTTATTTAATTTATCAATTAATTGAATTAGAACATTATTAGGCTTAATTTTTATTCCATATAGATTTTGATTAATTCCTAACCGACACTATTATTTTTGAAATTTTATTTTATTAAAATTACACAATGAATTTAAAACCTTACTAAAAAATAATTATTTTCAAGGATCAACTTTTATTTTTATCTCATTATTTTCATTTATTTTATTTAATAATTTTTTAGGTTTATTTCCTTATATTTTTACAAGTACTAGTCATTTAACATTATCTTTATCTATTTCATTACCTTTATGATTAAGATTTATAATATATGGATGAATTAATAATTATCAACATATATTTTCACATATAATTCCTCAAGGAACTCCAGCCATATTAATACCATTTATAGTATTAATTGAAACAATTAGAAATATTATTCGACCTGGAACTTTAGCTGTTCGTCTAACAGCTAATATAATTGCAGGACACTTATTAATAACCTTATTAAGAAGAACAGGATCAAATATAGCCTCTTATATAATTATATTTTTAATTATTATTCAAATTTTATTATTAATTCTAGAATCAGCAGTCGCTATTATTCAATCATATGTAATTGCTATTTTAAGAACATTATACTCTAGAGAAGTAAATTAAATAATCTCAAACTAATGAAAATTAATTTAAATTATCACCCATATCACTTAGTTGATTATAGACCTTGACCTTTAACTGGAGCTATTGGAACTATAACATTAGTAACAGGCATAGTAAAATGATTTCATAATTTTAATTTAAGTTTATTAATTATCGGATATTTAATTATTATTTTAACAATATATCAATGATGACGAGACATTTGTCGAGAAGGAACAATACAAGGTAAACATACAATCTTAGTAACTAAAGGACTTCGATGAGGAATAATCTTATTTATTGTCTCTGAAATTTTTTTCTTTTTATCTTTTTTTTGGGCATTCTTTCACAGAAGATTAGCACCTAATATTGAAATTGGATCTATTTGACCTCCAATAGGAATTAGAACATTTAATCCATTTCAAATTCCCTTATTAAATACAATTATTTTAATTAGATCTGGAATTACAATTACATGAGCTCATCATGCTATAATAGAAAATAATTACTCTCAGTGTAGAAAAGGATTATTTATAACAATTATTTTAGGAATTTATTTTACTATTTTGCAAGCATATGAATATTTAGAGGCTCCATTCACAATCGCAGATAGAATTTACGGATCTACTTTTTTTATAGCAACAGGATTCCACGGACTTCATGTTATAATTGGAACTATATTTTTAATTACCTGTTTAATTCGACACTTAAATGAACACTTCTCCAGTAATCACCATTTTGGATTTGAAGCTGCAGCATGATATTGACATTTTGTTGATGTAGTATGATTATTTCTTTATATTTCCATTTATTGATGAGGTAACTAATTAAATTTATATAATATAAAAAGTATATTTGACTTCCAATCAAAAAGTTTAAATAAATTTAATATAAATAATCATTTTAATAATATTTATATTTTTTATCATTATATTAATTTCTAATATTATAATAATATTATCTATCATATTATCAAAAAAATCATTCATAGATCGAGAAAAATCATCACCATTTGAATGTGGATTTGACCCTAAATCTTCAGCACGAATTCCTTTTTCTTTACATTTTTTTTTAATTACAATAATTTTTCTAATTTTTGATGTAGAAATTGCACTAATTTTCCCAATTATTAAATTATTTAAATTAGTTAATTTTATTATTTGAATAAAAATTAGATTTTTTTTTATAATTGTTTTATTAATTGGGTTATATCATGAATGAAATCAAAACATATTAAATTGAACCAATTAATATAGGATTATAGTTTAAAAAACATTTGATTTGCATTCAAAAATTATTAATATTTATTAATTTATCTTAAAATAAGAAGCAATTTTGCATTTAATTTCGACTTAAAAGAAGAGTTAACTTACTCCTTATTTATATTTATTAATTGAAACCAAATTAGAGGTATATCACTGTTAATGATAAAATTGAAGCAAAGATTCCAATTAAAGAAATATAAAGATTAAAATTAAGCTGCTAACTTAATTTTTAGTGGTTTAATTCCATTAATATTTCTATTTATATAGTTTAAATAAAACATTACATTTTCACTGTAAAAATAAAAAAATTTTTTTATAAATAATATTATTTAAAGATAAAAATATCTCCTTAATATCTTCAATATTATGCTCTATTTATAAGCTATTTAAA
>CAKOAS010000002.1:2500-13695 GCA_932305915.1 Agriopis marginaria | reverse complement strand
TACACACACGGTCATCTGACCCCAAACTAAGCAAAGCTTGTGATATGGCCGCCAGAGACTGGTATACATACAAACATATATAGTTTTAAATTCATACTTAAATAGATATTAACAACCAAATATAAAATAAACACAAATGTTCATCACATAAATGTTTGCCCTAGGTGGGAATCGAACCCACGCCCCCAAGCTCAGAAAGCAGGTTCACTACCAACTGAACCAACGGGCTATCTGTCTGTATGGCCGCTAACTCCTCCTAAACCAGGCAACGGATTTTGATGCGGTTTTCACAATCAGTTAGATACATTTTCACGGAAGATTTATATAATTATATACTAGCGACCCGCCCCGGCTTTGCACATAAACTACACCCGTGCGAAGCCGGGCGGGCGGGTCGCTCGTGTAATATAAAATACGACTAGTTGTCGTGTCTGTCTCCCTTCCACTACAGACTGTAGTTAGTGGCACCTCCTTACAAGATAGTTGGTGTCTCCTCTCAACCGAACTATTTGATGAGGATTCAGGTTTCCATACAACTAGGTAGACTCCAAGATCTGTGATCAAGTATCCAAGATCTACGATAAAGGCTCCGAACAAGTTGCGGTTTCGACCTTAGTTTGTTTTATCGTTCACAGCTAGTTTACTATTTATTTAGGATAGTGAGGCAAGTGAAACCGCGGGCCAGTGATAACATAAAGCATGTATTGGGGGCACATGATAAGATAACAGATAGCCGTGCGCTACAAAGTTTGTCTTATCAATGAGATTGGCGAGTGACATGCACTCTCACTGGGAGACTGCTCCTTGTTTGCTTCCTCCACGTCACACTGTCCATAAGAAGATGTTGTTCCACCAAAATAACAAATATCATTTGATGTACAGTTTATTACATTATAGACTTTAGACTGCTCCGGTTTAGACAGCCCCGTCGGTTCAGTTGGTAGTGAACATGCCATCAGCGCTTGGGGGCGTGGGTTCGATTCCCACCTAGGACAAACATTCATGTGAAGAACATTTGTGTTTGTTCTATATCTGGGTGTTAATATCTATTTAAGTATGTATTTTACAAATATGTATGTATATCAGTTTCTGGCAGCCATATCACAAGCTTTGTTTAGTTTGGGGTCGGATGTCCGTGTGTAAAAAAAGTCCCAAACATTTATATATCTCCCTTGTTTGTCTGATCAGGGCTGTCCCTCTGTGTCACACCACTCTCAGCTAATAATAAAACCTAGACAAGTCCATTGAAATCAGGGAGTCTACCATAAACAGAAAGTGGTCCGAGTCAAAAAGTTTGGGAATCTCTGATAAATAGTATTGATAATTATCCCCCTGCCACTTCAACTTGCTAATCCGGTGGGCTATGTCGGTGACTTTCGTTCGTCTACGGATCTCCTCATTTCTGATTCGATCTCGTAATGAAACCCCGAGCATAGCCCTCTCCATAGCTCGTTGTGCGACTTTGAGCTTACTTATGAGACCCATAGTGGGAGATCACGTTTCGGTGCCGTATGTAATAACTGGCAACACACACTGGTCGAAGACCTTCGTCTTAAGACATGAGGTATTTTGGACGATAAGGCATTGCAAAGTTTACCAAACCTGCCCAGCGGAGTTGGATTCGTACATTGACCTCGTTCCTTCTTGAAGTTGGAGCTGCCTAGTTGGACTGTTTGTCCGAGGCAGATGTACGCGTCAACAACTTCCAGAACTGAGTTCCCAACTGATACTGGGGTTATCTGACCCTGGTCTCTTCGACCGGCACGGCTCCCTCACTGGTGACGCGTCTTTTTTATTTATGTGATAACCTATGTTGGCCTAGTTAAGGCGTTTTTATTGTTTGTATATTTATGTTAGAAGGCTGTTGGCTAAACAACAATAATAAATATTATTAGTGTGATACTTACTGGAATTAAGTGAAGTTAGTATTTAGTTAAGTACGAACACATGAAAAAATTAAAAAAGTAGGATAAATATAAATATGCAACCATTAAAAGTTAGGATAAATAGTGATGTGAAGCTCTGCGAGGAGCTCCGGTAGTCGCTGCCAGTACTCCAGTGATGAGGGAGAGGCGCCGGGCTCGGGACACAGCTGTCTGTCTGTCTGTGGTGTAGGGTAGGGATGTGTTGCCATTACCTTGTTAACGACAGGCTTGTTGCTCTTCCAGCTAGCTTGGGAGATATTCCCAAAATGCAGGTCCTTCTTACGTCGCAGCCCCTGCAGCAGCCCCTCCATCGTGAGGTCCTTCGCGTCTGAGCCCACGCTCAGCTCGCGCTGGGCGGAGGGCTCGGCGAGGGAGGCCTCCTCGGTCCCCTTCTCTTCCTTGTTGTCGAGGGGCGCGGCTGCGGGGGCGGCGGCCGGCTCCGCTCTCAGGGCGGGCTTGTCCACCTCCAGCTCCTTGCCGTCCTGCATCAGCCGCACCGATATGGCCTTCTCGAACCTCTGGATCAGACCTGGAATGTAGGACACCACTGTCATTCCCAACATTCAACTAAATCATATATTTTCCATCAGGAAGTGATACCTGAAGGTGCTTTCATGCTCCTCCTTGTATTTAAATACAAACACACACTTTGCGAGAAAGGGACATAGCATCCGCTCTCTATTGCCACCAATATAAAAAAAAACTTACATATTATGTCAACCTTTTTTTTTGCAGAATATAATAATGTGTAATGTATGTAATGATATCCTTCACTAAGCCTGTTATTTGTAATTAAATGAAACATAAAGACACAGCCCTGTTGAGACCTCCATGTGCTTTCACTTAACTAACTTAACTTAGCCAGAAGCTTATTCAGTAAAAACTTGTGCCTCGCTGGCAACACAATGAGATAATTAACTGATTGTTTTCAAGCAACATGTTCAGGAGGTTGTGGCCTCCACGGCTTGATACACTATGGAGTGTGAGGAGTCGTTAGTTTCTTTATTGTGGCCCGAGACAGATGTACAGACTGATGTTGGCTGTACAGTAGACAGTTCATGGACCAGAGTATTGAGTTGACCCGCTGGGTTGTTGTTCCTGCCTGTCAGTAAAGATGGCGTTGTGCGACCAAATAAATGGAAATATTCATATACTATCACAATTAAGAATGCTACTCAAGAGAATCAATCATCTTTAGCCCCGCTGGTAGTGACCCTGCCTTCTGAGCTTGGGGGCGTGGGTTCAATTCCCACCTAGGACAAACATTCATGTGATGAACATTTGTGTTTGTTCTATATCTGGTTGTTAATGTCTATTTAAGCCATATCACAAGCTTTGCTTAGTTTGGGGTCAGATGAACACATCATGTGTAAAAATAAAAAATAAATAAAGAAAAATCTACCCATGACAGGAGCCGAGATATTTGACAGAATGTGGTTTTATTGTATTTTGTTGGTAAAAATCAAAATGTTTTAACCATCATGGAAAATAATATATTTCAAAAGATCTTTTGAAGGAGAAAAGCTACCAAGGACTCTGGTCACTGGACAGCTGCTCAAACAGGGCTCGCTTCATTATTATAGGGAGCTCGGCTGGTCTGTCTGCCGACGGGGACATGCACAATGCACCCCCCGCGGGATGTCAGTGCAGCTCTTATCATCCCCACTATCAATTAGATAAGGGATCGGAGACAAGATATTTGTCAATGAAAAAGCGATATTGTACCACTTCATGGTTGATATTCTGAATACTCAAATGAAGTTCTTTGATTCTGCTTTTATTGTGCAAGCTGCTAGTGTACTGTGGAATGTGCTGCCTGAATGAGTATGTCCCCGATGTCTTCAAACTGCGAGTGAATCAGTTTCTTCTAGGCAAGTGTGTTCCATCATAGACCGCATCATCTCTTAACATCAAGCGAGGTGGTCAAACAAAGTCTATTACTTGATAAATAAACAAAACAGATATATTGTACTCTCATTATTTATCTAGATGACTTGTTACTGATACTAAACTGCAGCTATTCTGCAACATTATACAAACTAGATAAGAACGTACTGTCCCATTGCTGAGGCGAGGCGGCTGGCCTGACGCGCCGGAGTATCTTCTCCAGCTCCGCGTGCAAGTTGGTCAGCGAGAGATAGTGCCGCAGCACGCGCCACTGTCCGCCCGCAGACATGGCGCCTTCCCTTCACCGCAGCACCGCACTCGACACAGTCACAACACAGCACAGCACACAAGGAACTGCAGATAAATAACACGGCCCTTGAACGTATCACCTCAGTAGTCACCACAGAATTCTCTCTATTGTCCAAGTCTAATATGTAATCACGTAATCAAGTCCACAGATCGAGCGAGCTCTCGTCGCGGTATCACGGCCGAGACTGTGAACAAAGATATCATACGTCTCTCTACGAGCCCATTTACTGCAACGCACGAAGCACGAACGCGCCACGCCACCCGACTCGCATGTTTTTGTCCAAAACCTTGTATTTACATGATTAAAAATAAATCAATGACAATTGACAAGACAATGTTTACGTACGTACGCCGCGCCGTTCACAATGACGTCACGTCAAAAACAAAATAAGTATCTGACGATCGCAGTTGTGCCAACATTATAGCATTAGATATTTATCAATTATTTGTGTGAATTATCTTTGATTATTTATAGAATTATATATATAATAAATATAATTAGATTTATTAGTAGTTTAGTTTAATATAATATATTTTTATTTAGCGTATTTAATTTAATTTAGTTGAGTATTCGTTTTTAAATTTGTAAGTAATTATTATCTTAATGTTTCTCACTATATGTTAAGATTTTTGTTATTTGACGTGAATATCGACATTTGATTACATACTTATGACATAAATATAATAAATTCTATATAATCAAAGTCAATTATATTGCACTCAGATAATAATATAACGCATAATATATAACATTCGGATAATAATATATGTTATTACCTTTGTTGTCTTTGTTGTTTGTTGTTAGTGACGTAACCATTTCTTAGTAAAGGTCTAACACTATCAAAACAAAACAAAAAATTTGGCGTCAACGTGGAAAAAACATGTCGCATCATTGTATTGTTTTCATAAACTAGTGTACTTACGAGTGTTAATATTTATTTTTGGTGGAATATTATTTATTAAATGTTCATAAATGTACTCAAGCGTGATCTATTGGGGTATTTGGGGTGAAACATGTATTTTTATGTCAATGCCAAAACTCCAAAAGAAGAGTGTACTGCCTCTAGTATGCCTCTAGTAAAGTTTCCACTACTTTACTGAGCCAATGACTGCATAAGACTGTGGCTTATGACGATAAAATCACAGTGAAGAGGCGATATGGCTTTAATGGCTTTAGCCTGCTCAGCAATGGGCGAAAACACACAAATCATAACAAAACAAACACGTTGCGTTCCGTTTCCGCTATTTCAGTGAATTCAATAGGGTGAAAGATCTATATTGTAAATCGTGTTATATCATATCTGTGTGTTATATACTGTAAAGCATGAACGTACTATCGTTCTTGCTCTTAAAGTATAAAACATCCTTGATCGTTATCCATGAATATAATATGAGTATTATAAAGCTGATATGATTAACGAAACCGTAGGCTAAGAAAAGAATAGACATCGGAACGTTATCTTCTCACTCCTACAAGAAAAGGATAGATAATCTATCGAAGTCACGCAAGATAGAAAAGGATAAAGCTATACCTATTATTTCCGTACTGCAGTAAAAGCACAGAATAGTGAAAGAGCTGTCGTTTTTTTGTTGTTGTTGTTTGCCACCAGGCCACCAGCGTACTATGACTGAGATCCGGCAAACGCAGATAATAATAATTTTTGAATTGTGACAGAGCAGACATATGGTAGGTACAATACTTGCTGCTAGCATAACAATAAAACGGCACCAGTACCCTTAGTACAAGTTTTGATAGTTATTACAGAAACTGGTCCGGGAGGCCAAAATAAAAGTCCAAATTGTCACAATAAAATTGATCCTCTCTCTCTCTCTCTCTCTCTCTCTCTCTCTCTGTATATTCACGATAAACTAATGCCGTACATACGTTATTTTCAATACATCCACCATCTTGATTCTCTTACTCTAAAAAATACCACATTGGCTTTCAAGCCAATGTGGTATTTTTTAGAGTAAGTAAAATATACTAATGAGAAACTGTATTGAAATACAGTTTCTCATTATTATATTTTTTGTAGAATCAATTATTTAGACCCGATAAGAAGAATTGTAAAATAGCTATATATATTTGTGGAATATAACGCACATCCATCATTTTATTAGCTAACTAGTAATTTAATAATCAGTATGAAATTCCGCTAAGCTAACTTTAGTAATAATACAAAACAATGCGTCGCAGGCGCCGCGTGCCGTGCCGGACCCACTGCGTCACACTGCACCATACGCAGCAGCCAGAGTAGTGATGTGGTGCAATATATAATACTGCGTAATGCTACTATAATACAAAACAATGCGTCGCAGGCGCCGCGTGCCGTGCCGGCCGCACTGCGTCACACTGCACCATACGCAGCAGCCAGAGTAGTGATGTGGTGCAATATATAATACTGCGTAATGCGACTATAATACAAATCAATGCGTCGCAGGCGCCGCGTGCCGTGCCGGACCTACTGCGGCGCACTGCGCCGACGTGACGAGCGGCTGGTCTTATCACGAATTATGATAAAAAGGTAAACAAATAAAAGTATATTGTCTATGATATTCTCTATGTATACTCCTTTCATAAACTAAGTATCATAATAATGTGCTCTATGGTTATACAGATTCATGACTCCTTTACTAAACTACTCTGTGGTATACTCTATGTTTAGAACTTTAGAACTTTACAAGAAAATTCGTCAAAGAGAATATAAACGTGAAAATTCGTAAGTGTTTTTCAGTGCATTGAAATTATCGAGTTTATGTTTAAAAGCATTGTCAAGTTTTCTTCTTATAACTAAATATGTATGTTCACTGTGATCACTGACCAGCGTGGGCTGCGAAGACCGCTTCCACACGAACAAACAAACAACCAATCTAACACAGCAATGTATCGTAATAGTGCTAACACACGAGACGTCCATGGCTGACGAACCGCCGTCCAACCAACGGGTGGGATAGAGAACATTTTCTCTTTGTCGTGCGTGTGCGTTGTCACTATAACGTCGAGTACCTACTCCTTACTTTTTTTGGATGGATGGATGGATGGATGGATGGATGGATGGATGGATGGATGGATGGATGGATGGATGGATGGATGGATGGATGGATGGATGGATGGATGGATGGATGGATGGATGGATGGATGGATGGATGGATGGATGGATGGATGGATGGATGGATGGATGGATGGATGGATGGATGGATGGATGGATGGATGGATGGATGGATGGATGGATGGATGGATGGATGGATGGATGGATGGATGGATGGATGGATGGATGGATGGATGGATGGATGGATGGATGGATGGATGGATGGATGGATGGATGGATGGATGGATGGATGGATGGATGGATGGATGGATGGATGGATGGATGGATGGATGGATGGATGGATGGATGGATGGATGGATGGATGGATGGATGGATGGATGGATGGATGGATGGATGGATGGATGGATGGATGGATGGATGGATGGATGGATGGATGGATGGATGGATGGATGGATGGATGGATGGATGGATGGATGGATGGATGGATGGATGGATGGATGGATGGATGGATGGATGGATGGATGGATGGATGGATGGATGGATGGATGGATGGATGGATGGATGGATGGATGGATGGATGGATGGATGGATGGATGGATGGATGGATGGATGGATGGATGGATGGATGGATGGATGGATGGATGGATGGATGGATGGATGGATGGATGGATGGATGGATGGATGGATGGATGGATGGATGGATGGATGGATGGATGGATGGATGGATGGATGGATGGATGGATGGATGGATGGATGGATGGATGGATGGATGGATGGATGGATGGATGGATGGATGGATGGATGGATGGATGGATGGATGGATGGATGGATGGATGGATGGATGGATGGATGGATGGATGGATGGATGGATGGATGGATGGATGGATGGATGGATGGATGGATGGATGGATGGATGGATGGATGGATGGATGGATGGATGGATGGATGGATGGATGGATGGATGGATGGATGGATGGATGGATGGATGGATGGATGGATGGATGGATGGATGGATGGATGGATGGATGGATGGATGGATGGATGGATGGATGGATGGATGGATGGATGGATGGATGGATGGATGGATGGATGGATGGATGGATGGATGGATGGATGGATGGATGGATGGATGGATGGATGGATGGATGGATGGATGGATGGATGGATGGATGGATGGATGGATGGATGGATGGATGGATGGATGGATGGATGGATGGATGGATGGATGGATGGATGGATGGATGGATGGATGGATGGATGGATGGATGGATGGATGGATGGATGGATGGATGGATGGATGGATGGATGGATGGATGGATGGATGGATGGATGGATGGATGGATGGATGGATGGATGGATGGATGGATGGATGGATGGATGGATGGATGGATGGATGGATGGATGGATGGATGGATGGATGGATGGATGGATGGATGGATGGATGGATGGATGGATGGATGGATGGATGGATGGATGGATGGATGGATGGATGGATGGATGGATGGATGGATGGATGGATGGATGGATGGATGGATGGATGGATGGATGGATGGATGGATGGATGGATGGATGGATGGATGGATGGATGGATGGATGGATGGATGGATGGATGGATGGATGGATGGATGGATGGATGGATGGATGGATGGATGGATGGATGGATGGATGGATGGATGGATGGATGGATGGATGGATGGATGGATGGATGGATGGATGGATGGATGGATGGATGGATGGATGGATGGATGGATGGATGGATGGATGGATGGATGGATGGATGGATGGATGGATGGATGGATGGATGGATGGATGGATGGATGGATGGATGGATGGATGGATGGATGGATGGATGGATGGATGGATGGATGGATGGATGGATGGATGGATGGATGGATGGATGGATGGATGGATGGATGGATGGATGGATGGATGGATGGATGGATGGATGGATGGATGGATGGATGGATGGATGGATGGATGGATGGATGGATGGATGGATGGATGGATGGATGGATGGATGGATGGATGGATGGATGGATGGATGGATGGATGGATGGATGGATGGATGGATGGATGGATGGATGGATGGATGGATGGATGGATGGATGGATGGATGGATGGATGGATGGATGGATGGATGGATGGATGGATGGATGGATGGATGGATGGATGGATGGATGGATGGATGGATGGATGGATGGATGGATGGATGGATGGATGGATGGATGGATGGATGGATGGATGGATGGATGGATGGATGGATGGATGGATGGATGGATGGATGGATGGATGGATGGATGGATGGATGGATGGATGGATGGATGGATGGATGGATGGATGGATGGATGGATGGATGGATGGATGGATGGATGGATGGATGGATGGATGGATGGATGGATGGATGGATGGATGGATGGATGGATGGATGGATGGATGGATGGATGGATGGATGGATGGATGGATGGATGGATGGATGGATGGATGGATGGATGGATGGATGGATGGATGGATGGATGGATGGATGGATGGATGGATGGATGGATGGATGGATGGATGGATGGATGGATGGATGGATGGATGGATGGATGGATGGATGGATGGATGGATGGATGGATGGATGGATGGATGGATGGATGGATGGATGGATGGATGGATGGATGGATGGATGGATGGATGGATGGATGGATGGATGGATGGATGGATGGATGGATGGATGGATGGATGGATGGATGGATGGATGGATGGATGGATGGATGGATGGATGGATGGATGGATGGATGGATGGATGGATGGATGGATGGATGGATGGATGGATGGATGGATGGATGGATGGATGGATGGATGGATGGATGGATGGATGGATGGATGGATGGATGGATGGATGGATGGATGGATGGATGGATGGATGGATGGATGGATGGATGGATGGATGGATGGATGGATGGATGGATGGATGGATGGATGGATGGATGGATGGATGGATGGATGGATGGATGGATGGATGGATGGATGGATGGATGGATGGATGGATGGATGGATGGATGGATGGATGGATGGATGGATGGATGGATGGATGGATGGATGGATGGATGGATGGATGGATGGATGGATGGATGGATGGATGGATGGATGGATGGATGGATGGATGGATGGATGGATGGATGGATGGATGGATGGATGGATGGATGGATGGATGGATGGATGGATGGATGGATGGATGGATGGATGGATGGATGGATGGATGGATGGATGGATGGATGGATGGATGGATGGATGGATGGATGGATGGATGGATGGATGGATGGATGGATGGATGGATGGATGGATGGATGGATGGATGGATGGATGGATGGATGGATGGATGGATGGATGGATGGATGGATGGATGGATGGATGGATGGATGGATGGATGGATGGATGGATGGATGGATGGATGGATGGATGGATGGATGGATGGATGGATGGATGGATGGATGGATGGATGGATGGATGGATGGATGGATGGATGGATGGATGGATGGATGGATGGATGGATGGATGGATGGATGGATGGATGGATGGATGGATGGATGGATGGATGGATGGATGGATGGATGGATGGATGGATGGATGGATGGATGGATGGATGGATGGATGGATGGATGGATGGATGGATGGATGGATGGATGGATGGATGGATGGATGGATGGATGGATGGATGGATGGATGGATGGATGGATGGATGGATGGATGGATGGATGGATGGATGGATGGATGGATGGATGGATGGATGGATGGATGGATGGATGGATGGATGGATGGATGGATGGATGGATGGATGGATGGATGGATGGATGGATGGATGGATGGATGGATGGATGGATGGATGGATGGATGGATGGATGGATGGATGGATGGATGGATGGATGGATGGATGGATGGATGGATGGATGGATGGATGGATGGATGGATGGATGGATGGATGGATGGATGGATGGATGGATGGATGGATGGATGGATGGATGGATGGATGGATGGATGGATG
>CAKOAS010000001.1:0-13334 GCA_932305915.1 Agriopis marginaria | reverse complement strand
AACCCTACGGGAGTCTGTTCCAACAGGCCGAAGCCTAGGGTGTACCTCTAACACAAGGATCCACCCTTGGGGACTGGAATAGAACATCCACCTAACGTAAAGACAGTTTACATGGAGTTTGACTTCGATCATCGGTGTACATACGTTTCAACAGATCCACCAAGGAGACAAATTTGCGTTAGCAAAGACCTAGAGACCCTCCGATGACCGTACACCAAAAACCATGCTCCCTGGTGACTTATTGATCCCACATTTAAGGGGTAAAATCAACCTTGGAGCGTCACAAAATTCCAAGTCCTGACTATCGGGAAAGACGGAGATGACCAGCCCCTAATGTGGTCACGTGGTTAGGTCCTGGGGCTGGACATTCCTCACACCATGATGAGGCAGACACCATAGTCCAATATTTAATTTAAGATGACTTTACACTCAATTATTACACTTACAAAACTTGAATACGCTCAAAACCTTAACGACAGACACTTCCAATATAACATGAAATTTGTGCATGACGCCAAGATGAGCTGAGATAATTTCACAAAACTAAAATGAAACAATCTCTAACACTACCGACTTTATTGAATTGTATATTCAGTCGGGCAGAGTTTCTTCGTAAAAAAAAAACACAAGCAAACATATTGGACGAGGATCGGGGCAGAGCTACGTGTGCGAGTGAGGTCTCACAGCAAATGAACCCCGTCTCAGCCATTCCCAGCCCTTTTATAACCTCGCCCAAGCCTCATCTTGAATAATAATAACAAAACCGTTACACTGGTACAACAAACTTGTGGTTATTTAAGAAATATCAACCTTAGCTGTTTGAGATAGATCTCATTTTGGTTCATCACACCTATCGGTGTTTGTGGTACAAGCGGGACTTCTGGGCTTTGTGGGAGTTCATGGTCCTCTGGGCGATGTGGTTGTTTTGCAAAGCTTTGCGAAACTTGCGGTTGCGGATTTCACAAGTTTTGTAGGAGTTCTGGGACTTGTAAAGCTTTGCGGAAATTGCAGAACTCGCGGTTTTTATGATATTTTTCTTATAGGTTTTGCAGTCTTTCCGGTAATTACGGGATTTGTGGGCGTTGTGGATGTTCTGGACTTTGTGGTTGTTCTGGGCTTTGTGGTTGTTCTGGGCGTTCTGGTATTTACGGTTGTTACGGGTTTTATGATATATTTTTTTATAGGTTTTGCAGTCTTTCCGGTAATTACGGGATTTGTGGGCGTTGTGGATGTTCTGGGCTTTGTGGTTGTTCTGGGCTTTGTGGTTGTTCTGGGCTTTGTGGTTGTTCTGGGCGTTCTGGTATTTACGGTTGTTACGGGTTTTATGGGCGTTGTGGGTGTTCTGGGCTTTGTGGTTGTTCTGGGCTTTGTGGTTGTTCTGGGCGTTCTGGTATTTACGGTTGTTACGGGTTTTATGGGCGTTGTGGGTGTTCTGGGCTTTGTGGTTGTTCTGGGCTTTGTGGTTGTTCTGGGCTTTGTGGTTGTTCTGGGCGTTCTGGTATTTACGGTTGTTACGGGTTTTATGGGCGTTGTGGGTGTTCTGGGCTTTGTGGTATTTACGGTTGTTACAGGCTTTGTGATATTTTTCTTATAGGTTTTGCAGTCTTTCCGGTAATTATGGGACTTGCTGTAAATTTCTTGAAATATCAACTTTATTTCGGTGTGATAGATGTCATTTTGGATGAAGACGGAGTTACGTTGTGGGCTTTGTTGTAAATTTCTTGAAATATCGACTTTATTTCGGTGTGATAGATGTCATTTTAGATGAAGACGGAGTTACTCGTTACTTTTTCGTTTATATTGGATTTCATTCAATTTGCCGCCATTTTGAAACTATGAAGTGTCAAAAATCTATTGATTATTTTTTCCTTCAATGTCAACTGTGATTCGAAGTGAACAAAAACATATTTAAATGAAATGAAAACTTAGTTTTCATGGTTTAATCTCTTCTTCGTGATCACAAGTCTTTGATAAAATCCAGCTCAGAATTCTACAACGTTGATCAGTGCATGAAACTACAATGAACTTGCAAAACATGATGAAACTTTGAGGCTATCAATTTTCCTTCGCCAACACCAAAACCGAGCTAATTATGCTTCAAAACTTTCATCTGTTCCTGCCGATCAAGGTAAGCACCTCTTCTCTTCAATACAAACAGATTATTTTGTAATCTTTACATTCATTTGAAATCCAGTTTGTTGTTAAAAGTCCCATATTTCACAATAGAATTGAATCAGTTTCATTCAGAAAATCTTCCATCACATTCGTGAATATGTTAATAATAAACTATTTCTTGTGTTTTCACGATAAAGTACTTGTAAATTCCCTAAGATTAGCATGTAACAGACATACAAAATGTTTAACTTTGACCTTTATAGGTTAAGTCTTTGATGCAAAACTTGGTTCAGACAATTTGTGTTTCCTTCAATTTTAACATCAATTCTCTTTATTTTCAGACAGCTCGTGTGCCTTTACTGCTCCAGGGAAACGCGAATATGATGTCTGCACTTCAAAACCAGAACTAAGTGATTGCTGTACATTTCTTTCTCCGGACATATCATATTTCAGGAACACTTTCTTTGAACGGATAGTGACAATTTAATGTAAACAGTAAGCTCAGCTGTTTATAAGGTAAACTTTTATCCCTAATATAATTCTATCAGTATCTTGTAGTGTTATTTATCGAGACAAACCAATATACATAGAAGGTTAATCTTTCCTCCATTTATCTACTAGAATAAATTATGGGACCGTAATTAACTAAAGGGTAATGTTAATCATAAGGTTTATTCAAGCTTTCACTTGTTACTAGCAATTAAACAATTTAACCAGCATTAAGTCTCTGTTTCATTTGAATACTTCAGTGGTGAACTAAAGTTTAATGATAAAATATTTGTGAATGATAACGTAGACATTTTGACTCGTTACAGCGCCCACCAAAATTTGCATAGATTATAAATTCTTAATCGGAGTAAATTTTTCCAATCTTATTTCAAAGTTCATAAATATTTTCCGTTCAATTAACTTTATTTGCAAGTACAAAATTAAATTCTTCAAAATCTGTGTTTCAACAATATAATTATGTGTCTACGAGTGTGTGTTTTTCCCTATCACAATATGTTAAAGTGTTTTTAAACCAAAGTAAAAATAACTGCCAAAAACCTCAGACTTCAAGCTTGTTAATATATCAGCTATAAAGAAAATTGCCCCATTTCCAGGATCTCATTTCTTTGCAAGAAAAATTTGTTTGTGGGACAAATTCATTCCTAGTGAATCCACGTAAATTCCCTTTCCTTTTGCGAATATCTTCTCACCCGCTGAAAAGCAAAGTTTACGCACTCCTTCCAAATTCAAGTAAACCCAATGCAAAAGAAGAAAAGTTCCGTATAGCCTCTTATACCCCACTTAAAGTCTATAAGCCAGAGACTAATCATTGATACTTTGGCGCTTGTAGAGTGTAGCAGTTCATTTGAGCCTACTTTGTAGAGTAAGGACCCTTTCGAAATCAACGTTCGTTGACGGAAATATATATAAACTACCCCTAACACCAAATTCCTCCTTCGAAAGAATCAAATTGTAGTTGTGTTTGCTAAAACCCAGATTCTGAAAAACTGTGTCAAATTTAGATAGTGATAATCACCTTAAATCCCTTAATAAGAAGCTAATCCTTACATAAAATCATTCGAAACCCCCATCCTTCATCCTATCATTTCAATATTTAAATTTACGAAGTAATCTATTCATCTCTTTTGCTGCATCAGATTCACTGCCTCGCTCGCTGATTTAAAATGTAAGCACCATCCATTAAAATTTGACACAAAACATTTTGCACATTTCCACCCTCATTATTTTAAAATTAAACCCTTTATAAAATTCATAAGATCCCAAAATCTTTAAAGAATCCGCTCCCATTCACAAAATTACCCCCTTTTTTATATCCGTTAATCAAGACATCAAAGATGATTAGTAATAATATCAATACTGTTCATATTGAAATAAAATATGTTAACATAATTACTATCACCAATACAATAACTGAAATCAAAATTTTACGACTTTAAAATAATTCAATTTAAGAATTTTTCAAAATTATTATAAGTTTAAATACCGTCCCATATTCTTCCGGTTAACAATTGCATAAAATTTTCTAACATATTAAAAAAATATGGAATAAATTATCAAGATAATAAACTTTAAAGTAAATTGGAAATCGAATACTATCACTACATCGTCTAGATAAGTTGACTAAACATGATAAGTGTGTGCACTAAATCAGAATATCATCGAGATAAATTAATTTAGTATGACGAATTAGACACAAATTATAAGTATCATATTGTTGAAAATTAATTTAATTAAGTATGATAAATTATACACAAAATACAAATTTAAATTAATAAAAATAATAACTACAAGATTACTTCCCATACAATTTCTTAATAATAATATGGTAATGCGTGTATGTAGACATCTAGAATAATATTATGTTAACAAAACGTATTAGGTTAAATCTTATACAAAAGAACTAATAACATAATATAAAATAACATAATATACATCATAATTTAAATTTGTTAAATTTAATTTGAATCTAAAAGCATAACCCTAAGTGTTAACCTTAATTTTTAACCCATTCAAATGAATTTTATGAAAATTAATATTTATCAAATCAAAGAAGTCACCAAGTATCCTAATATCTAATTAAGAGCGATACTAAAATACGATTACTTATTATTATAATTTATTTTTATTATTTTGTCGCCCCCCAATCTATAATAATCTGAACCCCATTTAGAGAAGACTAGCTTCGCCTCACTGTTCCAACCGTGGGGTGATAAAAATTTGATGATGATGATTATGTTAAACAACAGCCCATTTCACGTCTTATACCATCAGATATCCACCAGCGAAAACCACACCAACATCGGTCCAGCCGTTCCGGAGCACTTAGTGAACATACATATTACAGGTTTCATTTAAAGTTGTTTTTTTTTTTTTTCCCAAAATTTATCTACAAACAAAACAAATTACTACTAAATTGCATTTAAATAACTCCGCTGAAATAATCATTCCCATTTATCATATACTAAACAATCACAATTTAGTTTATTATAGGTAGTTCACACTGTATAGAAAATAGCTTGACCATCGTTTTTCATCTACCTTTTCTAAATCAAAACCTTGTTCACCCTGTATGGAAAATTGTATGAACATGACCTACATTTTAAAAATGTAATATTTAGTTCACCCTGTATAGAAAATTGTTCAACTGTTCAAAAAAAATCATAATAAATACAATGTTGTACGTGTCTACCACTTTTTCCAAAAAACCTCAACCTAAAGAAACAAGTCGGTTGTGTAAATAAACAGATATCTATATAAAATCACAAATATACATTTTACAGTCAATATATTACTACTAATTTAGTAATTTAGCAAATAATTGCTATGTTTAGTTGTGTAATATAAAAAAATTGCGCAAAAAGATACATAACTTTTAACATCGCCGGGACTCGATCCAACGACCTTAGGCTTCCCTATCTGACGTTCTGCGACTAAGCCAACGGTCATTTTCTAGGAGTGACTAAATTAGGTTAATACATATTATCGCCAACCAATATGTCCACACATTTCGTTCACTATTTTTACTTTTTTTTTTTTTATCCTACGCTAAGTTTATGAGAATTTTACAATATCGGTTCATTACTTAATATTGCGCTAGTATAACAAAAGATAACAGTTCAACAACTAATTACGTTTAGTTCATCTTAATATTATTACCTTTAAAGTAATTTAATATCAAAAGAACGATCCAAGCAAATAAAAGGTGTTCAATAAGAATAAGTCAGCTATAATCTTCTTTTAGAAGGCATTTTAATGCATGTACATAAATCTAATCTTTTCACTTACCCCCTTACCTCTTAAGTTGGTAATATTGTAGTCATCCATAATCATTTATTACATCATAATAATTTATTACAATGTTATTATTAATTTACCAATAACAACCTAGTTTTAACATAAGAATTTACAATTACAAAATAATCGAGATTACAGTTGTCAAATTTAAAACAAAGTAAAAAGCATTGACATCTATCAATTATTCTAGAAAGGTAATTGTCAAAAATGTTAATCTATCTTTTGTGACTATGGATACACCAAAGTTCTTTGAATACACAGTCCTTCAGACAGAAAATTACAATAAATCTATCTTTATCTATTATTTATGACTAAGATCAAACAGTATTTCATACAGAAGTAATGAAATTATTTACAAGTTACATTACACAAAACTCTAAAAAAAAAACTCAAGTTTTCCACATTTCAGTTGCTTCATACAGAAGTAATGAAATTATTTACAAGTTACATTACACAAAACTCTAAAAAAACTCAAGTTTTCCACATTTCAGTTGCTAACTGATTTCTAATGAATGACATTTTTAATGTTCAACTGGCTAATACAACCCTCTTACAAAAAATGCTTACATAACCGTTCTAAAAATCTTCCCTTCTGTGTTCACAGTATTCAAATGAAAATTAAACAATTAATAAAAGATATTTCGTTCGTAAACAATAGGTAGTATTTTGAACTTCGAACTTGGCAACCCTGCATAATTTTAATTAATAATCTGTGACTCATTAAGAAATTTAAGAAACAAATGCTTTGTTTTTGTGTACATATGTAGTGTAAATTAACAAGATTTCCATACGTAAATAAATTATGAAACAAGTTTAATTTGAAGAAATGTTTCAAGTGGATAAGTGGATTCGTCCTTGTTCCGAAAACATCCGCTGAACGCTTTCCCACCAACTTAATCACCTGGAATTTAAGTTCGTACTTATCTAAAACGTAAAAAACAGCTTCAACAGGTGAAAGAACCGAGGTGAAAGTATACCTGTAATGTTTCAACGTCAAAATCTAGAAGAAAACCCGTCTTTCGTGTTTGTCAAACATCTGAAAACGCAATACCCGGCTATGTTCTCGATATACTTGAATAAATACTTACTTATGTCCGTCTGCATTGTTACACACCACAATGGCCGAAACAACCTAATGAAACCACGCTCTGGAAGAGAAGTGAATAGACAAATATCTGCTCTTCGTGTAATATTAATGCAGTATGAAATCCCTAATAGTACCTAAATCCGCTCCACAACTTGCATAACCTAGAATCCAGCAACCACCTCCGTGTCAACAAGCAATCATATCTGTATAGATACTTCTGGGACTACTTTGAAACAATGACCTGTGATAATGTACAATTAATTCTAGATCAGACAACCAAAAGGACATGGCAAGGTAGTATAGTGTCCACTGCAAAAGGTTTTGACTTTCCTACATATAATAAATTATACTTTGTACTAAATAGTATGGTCACTAAATGTTATGTTTACAAGGTTTACGTTAAATGGACTACTGTATGACAAAACACAAGTGAAACGAAGACACTTGAACACAAATTATAACTATACTAAAGTATAACCCATTTGCTTATCCGATCTGAGGTATGAGCCACGAACCGCATTTATAACAAACCCTTCCTATTACAGTATGATTATAATCAGGTTTTGATAATTAAAACTAAGTTGTGTTGAGTTGTATTAAGTTGTGTTCTAACATTGAATATGAAATGTACAATAAACCTCTGTGTGTTAACTAGTAAAAATATTTAACATCTGTAATCCTAGTGTAATAAAATTTTCCTACTGAATTTTTATTTATTTGTTTACCTTATTTACACCCTTTAAGCCTCTAATTTCGCATCGCTCTCACAGTAACAATTTGTCCAAAAACTATAAGTTTTTGGACTCTAATTAATTAAACAAAATAATTACTAAGTTAGTATTAATGAATAAAAATCTAAAATTTAATTTTAATTTTTTAATTCCCGCTTTTCCTAAATCTGACAAATCATGACATGACATGACATAATTATGTTTTTTTTTTTTTTTTTTTTTTTTTCACTCGACACGCTAAAGTCTCTAGGCCATACCACTTTTGGACTGCTTCTAACAAAAATGTGTATTAAAAATCTGTGGTAATCTTAGTGATGTTATTTGAATAACAGATAATCGATTATGAACTACCTATTTCACAAAATTGTTCGATTAAATTTATTTTCTCAGTACATAGAAATAATTCTAATATTTTATACAATTTTACCTATTATTATCTATGATTAATTATTAATTAAGTATTTTATGATGCATTGTTTAGTGAGAGATGATTTTACAATCAAAGCAAGCTCGCTTACCTTTTAACTCTAGGCTATACTTAGGCTTACCTATATTATGAAACAAACTAATTCTACATTTTGAATATGATTTTACTTTTAATTACAAACTACTTGTAACCAAATTCCACAGAAATCTGTAGAAAAATCGTCACAGCTTAATTTTAAAATGAAGCGATGACACTAATGACCCTAGTCAGTTCAAAGAAGGCGAAAATTATAAAAAGCATAATTACAACTAATGTCAAGTATGTCAATCAATCCGTATTCTAACAATATCTTCACTCGTTGATTTATTTGTAAATAAAAACGAAAAGAAAATCAAGATTAAACCTAGTTATTGGAATACAAAGAGTACCTTATGGAAATTTAAATGTTACACGAACAGTATGTAATCAATTCTATTGAATCAAAATGCTAACAGGAACAATGACAACTCAAAAAAAGGTACGTATTTATTTTGATATTTCTAACATTAATTTACTCATAGATCAAACAAACTAGAATGATATGCGGTAAGATGACACTAAATTCAATGCTCTATTTCAAGCCCACGTTAATATCTTTAATTACAACCAATGCTACGTGTTTGTGGAAATTCATAAAACAACCGTACTGATGTGAATTCTGCGTTAAACAGTTAATGGAGACATCTAAACTTGAACTTAATTTGAACCAAATCATATCTCCTTTGTTTCCTTGATCTGAGATTTCTCCCTAGGATTTCTGGTATGAGGTTATGAAAATCTCAAAACTTGACATAGATATAGGTAATAAGTCTTAGTATTAAATCGTAGTAGCTTGTAAAACTAGTAGTAAATCTATGTATGTTTATTTGAGTTTATTTTATGAAATCCTTAACAACTATGAGTGTTCTGTAATTGAAAATACTAACAAATAATCAAATTATAACTAGTTTTTAACACTGTAATTTTGATCTTTTCAGAGCTTCCCGGCTGATACTTACCAAGAACCCGGATACCAACATTGCTGTCAAGTTCAGATAATTATAGTGATATACCTATTCTAAAGACATGTTACACTAAATTGTTACTCTCAAAAGTTATGGAATTCTACAGTTAATTAATGTTTCTAAGCTAACAGCTCAAGTGTTTGTAATGTGTAAATATAAAAGATGCCGCCATAGATATGAACCTAGACTCCCAAAATGATTATGAAATTAAAGTGTGAGTATTGTGTGTTTGATTCATTTGACCGCCTTCAGAGGCTTCCTAACAAGGTTGTGTGGAAATTTGAAACGTGTATAGATCTAAAACCTGTGTATTTAAATACTGGATTTATAAGCCCCTTAACATCCTGCGTCACGGCGTATAATTTGTGACCTCTTACCCGAGCTAACTAAATAAAAACCTAAATAACTTACCTAACCTAACTAAAAACCTAATAATATAATTTAAACTAAAAATATGAGAAATTACAACTAGATAAATGATGAAGTATATGATGTAATATATTGATATGGAAATGTATTGATATTGAAATGGCCAAGTGATCGATTAGGTAGGAACCCTTCGTTGTGCTCGCTGTAACCCTGGAATAGAGGCAGGGTGTATCTAGCTTAGAACTACCTATTTCTACGATACTGTGTTGTTTATCTACCTGACCTGTAACCAACCTAAGTAATGATATTTAGATAATAGAATTACTAAATTGTAATATATTCTGAAAACATTCAAACCTATATTTCTTAATACTTAAATAAATGTGTGTGATGATGTTAGAGGGTAAAATAGGGCGTGAGTAAATACTATATTAAGTTGAAATCTGAGTAAGTATGGGTCATTTAGAATATTTTAGTACAACTATTATGGCAGCAGAAGATCAGTTTGAATCATAAGGAAATACAATGGACTTTTACTTAGAACTTTAAGAAAATTACTTTTATGTATGGATTTCCCTGAAATCAAGTGGCTAGCTTTATAACTAGGTTCCAGGCCCCGCCTCCGCCTGGAACTATGTGACTCGCATCCGTTTGACTGGACATCACTCTACCACATTTCAGGGGGTGGAAGAACAAAAGGGACGAGAGGTCTCTACCTAGACTATGTGTGTAGTCAGTCATTTCGGATTGTTCATGGTCCCTAAACTAATCTGTCTGGTGTGGAGGCAGACAGCAGTTTCCTTGCGAAGTTCCACAGGCCTTTAGATCAGTAAAAACCTACGGAACTCCTATCGGTACTAATAAATATGTATATAAATAAATAAATATTCCTACTTTAGCGATTCTAAGTGGTTTTCCTAACTAGGATAATGAATATAGTTGTAAGATGTAAATATTTGTGAATTAAAGGAAATTTTAGGTACTGCTTCCAAGTCCAGCATCGACTAAAAGATTCTTAGACAAACATTGTCAACAAGTTTGAAACATACAACTTTAAGTACTTCTTTCTAGTAAATAAAATCTTTGTCGTAGGTTGTCATATCTCCCAGGTTCAGTAGAGATTTAATGACTAAGCTTTGCATTGCTATTAGCTAGGCTCACAAGATTTATTTCCAGAAATTCAGGCTTCTTTCGCCATCTGAATGAATATCAGGTTTTTCATTGACTAATTTTCTGTCTGTCATGAATCAATTAGTAACACTAGATCAATTTACCAGCATCTAATTCAAATCATATTTCATCACAAATCATTACTTTGTATCGCGAGAAATTCCTTAATTAATATAAGAAGCAAAACGAAATCAAGTTTTACCAACTTGAATATCTTCATTGATTGTTGAATGACCAATATCGGATGTGCTGTCAAATCGACATTTGACTTTGATTGAAAGTAAGAGCCTTTTCCATAGACTAAATGGAAAAGAGGGTCTAAAATTCCATTGACTTTAAAGACTTTAATTATCTTTTGTTTAATTAACTAAATGGACATAGGGAGCATTCCCATTTAGCCAGAATCTTTTACTTGTTTATAAGAATTAAATTGTGTCTGTCTCTCGCTAGGTAGGTCTACCTTTATATTCAAGAGACTTCCACTAGAAATATTTCAATTGACTTTAAATTACCAATTATTCATGTTATTAAGAGTTATAACTTTGAAACTCAACAATGATCATTCAATAATCTACAATGAACACCATCATCGGCTAGATCCGATAAGGTTAACAAGCTGAAAGAATACAAATCCCTAATTTGACCCTATGTCTCGCGGATCTGATAATTTCTCATACTTTGAAAATATTAGATCAACGAGATCTCCCTATTTCCTACACCTTTGTTTCCCTAAGTCTATTCTAAAGTTACACCAAAGTTGAACAAAAGACTCGCGGGTCCTGTATTTATCTAAGCGCTCAAAACCCCACCTGACACAGAGTTTATTGGAAGATAGGTTATCCAATGTGCAAAACTCTTCTAAACTAGCTGAAACCTTACATGGATGACTAGTCCAGCTATCCTGAAGTCCACTACCTGATAACCCTACGGGAGTCTGTTCCAACAGGCCGAAGCCTAGGGTGTACCTCTAACACAAGGATCCACCCTTGGGGACTGGAATAGAACATCCACCTAACGTAAAGACAGTTTACATGGAGTTTGACTTCGATCATCGGTGTACATACGTTTCAACAGATCCACCAAGGAGACAAATTTGCGTTAGCAAAGACCTAGAGACCCTCCGATGACCGTACACCAAAAACCATGCTCCCTGGTGACTTATTGATCCCACATTTAAGGGGTAAAATCAACCTTGGAGCGTCACAAAATTCCAAGTCCTGACTATCGGGAAAGACGGAGATGACCAGCCCCTAATGTGGTCACGTGGTTAGGTCCTGGGGCTGGACATTCCTCACACCATGATGAGGCAGACACCATAGTCCAATATTTAATTTAAGATGACTTTACACTCAATTATTACACTTACAAAACTTGAATACGCTCAAAACCTTAACGACAGACACTTCCAATATAACATGAAATTTGTGCATGACGCCAAGATGAGCTGAGATAATTTCACAAAACTAAAATGAAACAATCTCTAACACTACCGACTTTATTGAATTGTATATTCAGTCGGGCAGAGTTTCTTCGTAAAAAAAAAACACAAGCAAACATATTGGACGAGGATCGGGGCAGAGCTACGTGTGCGAGTGAGGTCTCACAGCAAATGAACCCCGTCTCAGCCATTCCCAGCCCTTTTATAACCTCGCCCAAGCCTCATCTTGAATAATAATAACAAAACCGTTACACTGGTACAACAAACTTGTGGTTATTTAAGAAATATCAACCTTAGCTGTTTGAGATAGATCTCATTTTGGTTCATCACACCTATCGGTGTTTGTGGTACAAGCGGGACTTCTGGGCTTTGTGGGAGTTCATGGTCCTCTGGGCGATGTGGTTGTTTTGCAAAGCTTTGCGAAACTTGCGGTTGCGGATTTCACAAGTTTTGTAGGAGTTCTGGGACTTGTAAAGCTTTGCGGAAATTGCAGAACTCGCGGTTTTTATGATATTTTTCTTATAGGTTTTGCAGTCTTTCCGGTAATTACGGGATTTGTGGGCGTTGTGGATGTTCTGGACTTTGTGGTTGTTCTGGGCTTTGTGGTTGTTCTGGGCGTTCTGGTATTTACGGTTGTTACGGGTTTTATGATATATTTTTTTATAGGTTTTGCAGTCTTTCCGGTAATTACGGGATTTGTGGGCGTTGTGGATGTTCTGGGCTTTGTGGTTGTTCTGGGCTTTGTGGTTGTTCTGGGCTTTGTGGTTGTTCTGGGCGTTCTGGTATTTACGGTTGTTACGGGTTTTATGGGCGTTGTGGGTGTTCTGGGCTTTGTGGTTGTTCTGGGCTTTGTGGTTGTTCTGGGCGTTCTGGTATTTACGGTTGTTACGGGTTTTATGGGCGTTGTGGGTGTTCTGGGCTTTGTGGTTGTTCTGGGCTTTGTGGTTGTTCTGGGCTTTGTGGTTGTTCTGGGCGTTCTGGTATTTACGGTTGTTACGGGTTTTATGGGCGTTGTGGGTGTTCTGGGCTTTGTGGTATTTACGGTTGTTACAGGCTTTGTGATATTTTTCTTATAGGTTTTGCAGTCTTTCCGGTAATTATGGGACTTGCTGTAAATTTCTTGAAATATCAACTTTATTTCGGTGTGATA